>PVIJ01002313.1:125799-164765 GCA_004024925.1 Scalopus aquaticus
AATATAGCAAATTGGGGGTGGGGTGGGGGAATGAAGGTGGGGGAGTGAGGAGATGGTATTATTAATGAGTTTCCAAAGTTAACATTTCTCAATTAGCTAGGAAGCCTTTTTTTTTTTTTAATGCTTTGGTAAGATACCAAGACCTCACTAAATGCACAACTCCATGTAGAGTCAAAACTAACAATTAATGCAAGGTGGAATTAAGTGGAGACTTTGATTTAAGGCCCAATTATGGTTCTTTAGCAATGAATGTTGGGAGCAAAGCAGAGCAGGCTGTGGTAGAATTGAAAGTGATGAGCTTTTCTATATCCCAGTATTGTAAGAACCCTGAAATACAAAGGTGGCTACTGCAGCCAAACGCAGAAACATGGAAGGAAGAGCTAGAGCTAGAGGCAACATCCTGGGTGTGCCACTAATTCAGATGACATGAATCAGTCTCTTTGCCCACCTTGTGCCAATTTATGAAATGAGAGGGTTGTATCATATACAAGATTCCTTTAACTTTAGAACTTTTATGGCTCAAAATTCCTAAGTGTTGGAACAGATGCCTTCTAGATCAGCACCAGTACTATTCAATGGAAATATAATGTAAGCCATATGTGTAAGTTTAAATATTGAGTATCTATGTTAAAATATGTAAAAAGAAACAGGTTAAATAAGGTTTTATAATATTTTTATTTAACCCAATATGTCCAAATGTTGTCATTTCAACAAGTCTTTAGATATCAAGGGGCTACATACAAGTCAATCGCTCAATAGTCACTAGTGGCTCCCATCTATCATGTTGGAAAGCACAGTTCTAGATAATAGTGTCAAGTTCACAGGATGAATAAGGGGGAGCTATGTTCTCTTTGACTCTCTGGGGGCATGATTGCAAAGCCTGGCTATTCAACAAAATTAATGGTGGAACTTAAAAAATATTCCTGAGCCCACTCTGTTCCTTGGGCATGGCTCAAATCTTAGAAAATCTCACTAGATGAATCTGATATGCAGTTAGTTCATTGTACAGTCACTAAGGAAGTGCTTGAAAACCTCCCCCACTGACTTGAGGTTTCCTGTGTTGCAGAGATGGGTAGAATAAGGGAAGCAACGTCACATGGTTAGCATCCTCTCCCAAGACTCTCCAGATGTTTATCAGAAACTACCTTCTTCTTCTATGTCAGCTGAAAGATTTCAACACCAGTCCTGACAAAATAAAGCTTTCAGTTTTTGAAGGCAATTTAACTTTTTCAAGTTAAAATGTATTAAATAACAGTTAAGTTGATGTTGTAAAACAAAGGAGGTCAGATTCCACTTTGCCAGAAAGTGTCCACCTGGTGACTATAGCAGCAGCTGTAGTTACAGATCTAAACTTGAGCCTGTGGAAAGTTTGCAAGAATACTGGTTGCACTCAATCTGGAATGAGTTCTCACCTCAGATGTCTTCTACTGAATACTAACAGATGAGTTGAGAGAACTTGCCATAATACTTTTATTTTATTGACATGAAAAAAATGGGTATATGTATTAGAAGTCTCTGCCCTAGACTTCCAAAAACATTTGCACATGGACAAAGGGATTCTTTCAGAAACACAAATTGAAATTAGGATGAATAAACCCTAGCCAATATTATCCCAAAGAGAAAGGAAATGGCTCTCAAATGCAGATGAGGATATCTGTGCCTCAACTTGACCGGGAGTCTTGAAAGTTATAAAAGAGTAGGTGTGACCAAAATGGAAATGGAGGAGACCCCAGCCTCTATTTCCCCAAAAGCTCAACAGCTAGCTATCCACCAAGAAAAATAGTTCTGGAGTCCATTTAAGAAACTTTAGCAACACAGTACAACACAAAACCTGAGAATAACTGCACAAAAGAAGAAAGGCAGCTTCATTTTGCTCACCTCATCCCATGCCCCTAGCTGGCATTGCTCGGCATCAGAAGGGAACTTCCCAGATAGAAAGAGTATTCCTCACCAGGCAAGGAACAACACAGTGAGACCAGCTTCCCCAGCCCTTTGGGACACTACACAAATATCTGCAGTTTCACCCCACCCAACCAGCAAAGTTGAGACCCAGAGAGTCAGCAACAAGGAAGAAATGAAGGAGCTACCAATAGCAGCCTTGCAGCAGGAGCAACTCCAGTTTCTAGTGAACTGACCTGCTGACACGCCCAGAAGATCTTGCCACCAAAGAAACTGATGACCAGCACAGTCACCTCAGATAACGGTACATTCAGCAGCTTTTGCCCCACCAGCCACCTGAGTCCCTCCCAACTCCCTCCCTGGCCTCCCCCACCAGAGCCCATAAACTGCACTAGCAGCCAAGCTCGGCCTCTGCATTTGACAAGTGCAGGACAACAGTATCATTTCCCTTAGCCAACCCCACCACCACTCATGGTGGCTAGCCTCTCATGTTGCACTCTTGCACCCACTGTTGTTGGCCTGATACCTGACACCAACCTCGTACATGCCCAGGGAAAGACTATGTAGCCACAGGAGAGCACAGCAACAGCCAGGTCTGCTTTACCTGCTAGTGGGCCTGGATTAGGCCCTGTCTCCTGCCACTAGGGTGTATATTGCAGTCACCTGCTGTGTACCTGCACACTCCCAGCCTGACCCCCATCACCAGTCTCAAATGCATGAACATGCCACTGGGGAGACTATATAGCCATAAAAAAGCATAGCAGGGCCTCCCTGGTGGCGCAGCGGTTAAGTGCTGCGCTGTGGAGCTGTCGGCAGCAGCGACGCGAGTTCGACACCCAGCCGGGGAGAATCTCACATGGTGCTGCAGACCTCTTCTGCCTCGCCCGCTGCTCCCCTCAGCAGTGTATTTCTGATCTGCCTGTTCTGCTCCCCACTCTGTCTCTGGTGAAGCCTCTCACCGCTCCACACCTCTGGCCTGTACCCCAGCTGTATGTATAAATAAATAAATCTTTAAAAAAAAAAAAAAAAAGCATAGCAACAGCCACAGCAGCTAGTGAGACTACTGCGGGTCCTGACTGCTGCTTCCTGCCTGACCCCTACCACTACACGTGTGTCTGCAATCTCCCTCTGCCCCTGAATCTCTAGCTGGCTCCCACAGCCAAGTGTATGCACACAACTGACTCCAGTCACCACTGTTGCCTCCCGGAATCTAGCTACTAGATACCACAGAGGATGCCAACCACATTTTGCAGCCATTGTGGGTCCCCCACAATGTTTATCAAGCACTATATAGTTGTCTACTGTGGTGATCCCTGTGATCCAAAGAGACAGCGTACCCCCCAGACCCAATGCTACCACCTCCTCCCACTTGCCATCCTTCACCACTAGACCCAGGTCATCGTGACCTCATTCACAGACAAAAGTCATCCATTATCAAAATCAGTTTATAAAGTTAAGAAGAAACGGCTTCCTCTCCAAATCACACACCAATGAAGTGCTACAGGGATAATAAATAATCAGAGAAACATGATTCTCCCAAAGGAATACAGTAAACCTCCAGTAACTGCCCTCCCCCCATGGAAATCTGGGGCTTGCTTGACAAATAGATTGAAAATAACCATTGTAGTGATGCTCAGAGAACTATATGAGAACAGAGATGAACAACTTAAAGATATTAAGAAAGCAATACAAAAAGAAAACAAAGTTTTATAAAAAGATTTTTAAAAATTTAAAAAGAAACAGAAATTGAAGTCTTGATTCTAGAAAGAGATGCTGCATCACTCTTTAAAAGCAGATGAATACTGTGATTCAGTATATGACAGCTGCTTACATCTACTCCAAAATCTTCTCTAAGAACAGACATACATGGCATATGAGTATTGCCATGTTGAGATGTAGGATTTATTTAACTTAAAATAGCTTTTTTACATTGGCAATTAAAACACAAAATTAAATATCCTGAAAAACAAGTTCTCATCAAAAAAGAAAAAAAAATACAAATAAGCTACATAACTACCTGAGTCTCTTCATTTCACAACAACAAGTGCCCAGGGGCTGAAGATGGCCAGATCTATGTTCAAGTAAAAGCTGTACAATTATGCTCTATAATCGAGGCACACTACTTAGCTCCCAGTCTTTTGGGATGTTAATGCCCATCTTGTGAAGTTTTGAAGGTGAAACATAAAGAATGTAAAGTGTTGGGCACAATGTCAATGACAGTAAATGCTCAAGGGTAGCTAATATTATTGAAACAAAATCTATTTAAAGACCTCCTGATAAACATTTATAAGATTTTCTGGAAATTAAGAAGCCCCAATGAAGAAATCCATTTATTCTTAGTAACTGTCCATGACATAAGCAGATTTATTTGGAATATTACAAAGGAAAATATCCCCAAAATTTCCATCCAATATTACCTAACACTCAACACACACGCAAGATTCTGCCCCACCACCATTCTTAATAGTCTTTTCATTTCTCCAGAGAAAAAAATGGAACATAAAGTTCTTCTAAACCACAAATTAGAGGTCATCATCAGTTCGTTTGGAAAAATACCCATCAGTGTTTATACACACACAGACCCACACATACACACACTTAATGTGAACACATACATACAAACATATTTACTTGTATGCCACAAATTAATAAAGACATTGATTTTAGAATTTAGTAAATATAAATTAATGAAATGGTGGTTAAGTCCAAGCACTCACAATGATCACAAGACTCATGTTTTTTTCTAAATCTTAGACATCCCTGATGGACTTGTCTGGCAAACAGATGCTGTATTTCCACAAGTCATTCTGGGGAAGAAAGAGAGAGGGAGGGAATAAGAGAAGGAAAGAAAGAGGTAGGGAGGAAGAGAAGGAGAATGGAGCGTCAAAAAAAGCAGGAAAGGAAGTTTCTCTATGTGTGGCATTTGTGTAGGTTGGGTTGGCAAGCCTGGTCAGTTTTGGGAAGCCAATTTTTTGCCCACCCAGAGCTTGCCTAGACTTGTTCTAAGGGTAATGTTGCAAAATGGGTAGTAATTTCCCAGCCAGGCATATTATTGGAATGAGTGGAGTCCCAGACCTGACTAACGTTTTATTCTTGGCCCTTTTCTCTACCACAAACATCTGAAGTCGTGGTAGTTTTAAGTGTCCTCTTCAAAGCATTCAAAGTTTCTGCCTTTTATTTCTCAGTTGTTTAATGTTCACTATCCAGTTCAAAAAAAATCACTAACCTCTGTCCCTCCAGCAGTAAACCTATGGATTTTAAGTCCTTTTGCCTTTCAGGACCACCTTCTCAAGTACAGCTACCTTTATGCAGAATCTGGAAATTAGCATCAAAGACCCACACCAGTTCAGCATAATATTAAGAGATACTTCCAGGTGGCACTGTGTTTAGGAAAACCTTGTAATTGAGAGAAGAGATGATCCTGATTTGTCATCTTAGTTGAACTGATCCTTAGACATAGTAACAGGACAAGTTAAGGTCTGAAAGGAGTTTTTATACCAAGGAAATGAGTAGACACATAATAGTTAAATCTCTCAAAGAAACATCTAGTAAGATGCCACTGTTTATTGATGATTTCAAGAAAGTACAAACACCTAAAATCATGAGGTTAGATATCTACAATGACCCTATTATTTTACATACTTACAGAAGGAATTGAGAACTGAATGTTTTAACTAACTTTTCCCAGATGATGGGCAGAGGCTGGAATGAACTTTGGTTAGTTTAGTGGAAACTAAGTGTAACCAAGAACATTAGGCACAACTAGTAAAGGATTAATAATTGAACTTAAAGTTCTCAAAAACAAGGTTATATACAATTAGTAAAGATTTAATGATTGGACTTAAAGTCCTTATAAATTAAAGAGTAGAACTATGGGATAGGAGAACTAGGGTCAGTAGAAAGATGTATATGATAAAAGTTTAAGTGACAGATATCCTCAAGAGTTGGAATGAACATTTCTCCAGACTTTTTATTTCTATTCATAGCTGACCAGAATGGTTTCGGATTACAAACTCAAATTCCTAAATGCCCTGAGCTTAAAACTGGAGCACACTGAATAATAGAGAAGACTATTCTGATCAACAAAGACTAGCCATTTGAGTTTAACTGATAAACTTGAGTTTCTAAAATTATATACTTGAGTACTTTAGATTTATGAAAAATAATTGAAGGTGATTAATAGCTTTTCTTCTTCTCTCTTTGCATAATTATTAAAAATTTCAAATATATAGGTATGTAACTATTCTATGATGAGATGAAAATAACAGGTCACAAATAATAAATACCACTATAATACAATGTAACAATGTAGTTACATGAGGGAGGAATTGTTATTTGGCCAATAGCAACATAATACTATAATCAACCATAAGGTTACCAACTTATTAGTAATTTTCTTAAATAAAAAAATTAAAACGTGAAGATGAAGTCTCATTTATTTTTTATCTTCTGCTATATTCAAAACAAACCCTTTGCTTTCTCTCACAGGTACCAGCAAAGGCTACAAGGCTGCTGCCAGGACATCCGGATATGAAATAGCTTAACTGACATCACATGATTGTTCTGTTAAAATCTCTGTTCTGAGATTGTGTATTCATGAGAGTTGGGATTCAGCAAGAGGAAAACATTCACATCTTTGTTATGGGAGAGTTATTGATGGTACTGAGTGTTTTAAGAGAAAGGGGTGAGGTAGACAAAGAGTTAAATTTGTGCTGATTCACAGAAAATGCTCTATTGAACACTGCATAAAGACGAACTGTAGTATCAACACTACTAACCAATCTTAGTAGCTTCTAACAAATGAAGAAACTTTTCTAAGACTGCAAGTTCTATGTAAAATAATACAATATAGAGCAGAGACTGATGAGACATGGAATGGGAAGTCCACAAAGAGGAAAATGGGGAGGGGAGAAGAAAAAATTTGATGAAGTAATAACTGAAAACTTATCAAATTTGACTAAAATATTAATCTGCATATGCAAGATTCAACAAACCCCCAAATGGATAAACTTTCTGCATGAAACTCTCTTCTCATATGTTCAGTGACTTTGTGTGTAATTTCAAGGGTCCCATCACATCTCCATGAATATTCCTCCCTCAATCCTTTTTTCTTAGTGTGTTGTAAGATCCCATGCTTCTCTTACCTGTCTATGCTACAAACTCACATAGAAATTTCATCAATTTTCACAGACTAACAGTAAAAGGACTTTCAAATCTTATAACATGGCCTCTGTATTTCCTTTGCATGGTTAAATATTTGGATATTACACTGGCCTTCAAACTACAGAATGGAATTCTTCTGTTCTAGAGAGAGCATTAACACTGAGTGGACAATAGGCACCCTGAAACATCAGTTACCTTTGACAATTCCTTCTCTCTCAACTTCACTCCGTTGCTAAGTTAGTCCTGCTAATTCTAGTGACAATTTTCTCCTTCTTTCCATTGCTACTTCCCTGAAACAAGGATTTCAGGATTTCTTACCTTCTTACTCCTCTGATAAATACAACCACAATAATTATTTTTCATGGCCCTATTCACTTCACTATTTAATACATTCAAAACACAGTAGTCAGGTTAATATTCCTAAAGCATAACTGATCATTTCATATCCTGTTAAAATAACAACAAAAATGATGGTTTCTCATGTCTCAAAAATTTTTTGATTTTATTAGCAGAATATTCCTTTCTAAATTGTATGTATTACTCCCCTTCAATTAAAAAAAATAGGGATTTTTTTTCAATTCAACTGAAATAAACCATGAGATTTTAAAAGAAAGAAAGGGAAAAATGGGGGGAAATGATATTACTTGTGGGTGGGTCCATGTTTCCTGACAACTTGTGAATGTTGTAAGATTTAACATTATGTAAGTTCTTGGAAGCACAGTGTGGCCACATCAGCTATGGGAGATGAAAAGCTCAATACTCATGGCCATGGAACATGGTGAGCAGATGGACAGGGTTAGGGTGGAGGAAATCCCATCCTGGACTTTTTCAGCCAGTTATAGAAAAGAAGACAATATAATTTATCTACTAAACAGGAGCATGTTAGCAGTAAATGACTGCAGATGAGCAGAGCTTTCAGCACAAGGCACATGAGACAAATAAAACAAAGATCAGAGAAAATATTTGTCTGCTCTAATAAAGAAATTTGTAGTTCCAGATTGAGCTGGTCAAGGATGTCTGAGCAAGCCTGCAGAGGTCCAGGAACCCTTACAATGGGAAGCTACGGAGTCTTGATTAATGGGCATGTAGCTGCTTTATTTTTATAAACATGCTGTTGCCTGAATAGTGCTTTGCTGGAAAATGGAAAAAAATTCCAATCACTCCACAGCTTTGTGAATGGAATAAACTACACAGATTCTGAAAATGAAGTAAAAATTCTTCAGATGCTGATTGGGTGTGGGTCAAATTGTTTAGCTAAGTCTTCCACTCTCTCTGTACTCATGCCAGAGATAGTCTTTTTTCACTCTATGAAATATAATGAATTCTGAATTCACAGGTCCAAATTTTAAATGTTTCATTGTGAAAGAATGCATATTTATTAAAGATAAAGAGAGCCAAAACCAAACCAAACAAAAAACAAGGTTAATCAGGGCACCAAACGGAGAGGTGAAGAATATCAAAACTCTTATTACAGGAAAACACAGATGAGTTTTATTCCCTGTGATTAATTTCATTTCCTTTTTCTGACAGAATCAAGATAACTGCAATTTTCTCCTGCAGTTGCTGAAGAAAAAACACTCAGAGCTATACAAAATTTCATAATATTACCCCAAATAAGGTGTAATTGAATGCAGGATTGAAAACATTTAAATAAGTCAGAGCAGACTTAACTGTCAATGTTTTCGGAGCCATTTTGAGAAAAAAAAAAAAAAAACAGAACATTTTAACTTACTAATAGTCATTAAAAAGTATACTACTACTTTATTATTATATATCTGAAATCTCAGACTTCATCAAAGCATATTTCTAAATTTTTAAACTTTATTTGATCTCAAGATTTAATCATTGGTAATACCAATATTTTCCAAATTATCCAGACTAATTTAAATGACGGGTAATAAGGCTACTGTAAAATTCAGCCAAAGAAAAGCAACTTTTCTTATGTCTTCCTTGTGAGTATGAGCTATTGTAGCATGGCAGTGAAAAGTGGGTGTTCTGGAGTCAGATTACTTAAGTTTAGATGTCAACTCTACCACCTATCAGTTGTGCAACCGAGCAAGTATTTACTGATGTGCCTCACTCGCCTTATCTGTTATACAGGGATAATAACAGTATCACAGCTTATTGGGTTATTGTATTAAAGATGATAAAGTGTAAACATGGTCATTATCAGTAAATCACACCAAATACTACAGACCACATGTCACTCACTCAGGTCGGTTGCATTACAGTATTTTTTTTAAAGTAATGTGTCTTCATCCCTCAAAGTGAAGGAGGTGAAGGAAAAGATAAACAACTGGGATTACATCAAAATAAAAAGCTTCTGTACAGCAAAAGAGACAGTGACCAAAACAAAGAGGCATCTTACTAATTGGGAGAAAATCTTTGTACACAATACAACCCGTAAAGGACTGATTAACAAAAATCTACAAGGAGCTCACACAACTCAACAAAAAGAAAGTCAACAATCCAATCAAAAAATGGGCAGAAGAGCTAAAAAGACACTTCTCCAAAGGAGAAAAGCAAATGGTCAATGGGTATATGAAAAAATGTTCAACATCACACATAATCAAGGAAATGCAAATCAAAACCACAATGAGATACCACCTCACGCCAGTGAGAATGGCACACATCAAAAAAAAAAAAAAAAAGGCAACAACAAATGCTGGTGAGGATGTGGAGAAAAAGGAACTCTTCTACACTGCTGGTGGGAATGCAAATTGGTCCAACCGCTATGGAAAGCTGTATGACGATTCCTCAAACTGCTAAAAATGGAGCTTCCATTCAACCCGGCAATACCACTTTGGGAATCTATCCAAAAGACACAAAGACACTAATCCAAAAGGATATATGCACCTATATTTTTACTGCAGCACTGTTTACAACAGCTAAGGTATGGAAACAACCCAGATGCCCAAAAATAGCTGATTGGATCAAGAAGATGTGGTACATATACACAATGGAATACTATTCAGCATTCAAAAATGATAAACACATGCAATTCGCAGCAACCTGGATGGAATTAGAAGGGATCATGCTCAGTGAAATCAGCCAGAAAGAAAGAGAAAAATATCAAATGGTTTCATTTGTAATAGGAATATAGAGGAACCAAACAAGAGAGAGACACCCAACAAGGGAGGGGGAGGGTAAGGGCTCAAAATGGGAAAGAAAAGAGCACAAGAGACAATGGTGATGGATCACGGGTGAATCAGTGGTGGGTTACCCAAGGGTAATGCACAATGTAAAAAATATATTTAAAAAATATATAAAATATATATTTAAAAAAATGTGTCTTTATTTTTAACACAACTTTTAGAAATGATAGTTATCCATCACATTCAGATGAACATTCAATTGTCTAAATGAATTCTATCACATTTGTAGTATCTTTTAGGTTTGTACATCATTCTCTCATTCAGTTGCTTAGATTCTGTCTAGGTCACCAAAACCTTTTCAGCTGAAATGTATTTCCTGTTAATATACTACAAGATACTTATTTTTTGATTTTTCTGCCATAAAACTTAAGAGTTTTAAAGTATAGTCAAAAGGAACTTCTTCTTGGATTCAAATGATTTGATATCGGAATACAAATGTACAGGAGGGAGATTCACACACCATAAAATAATTCTGAGAGAAATATTTATGACTGATCAGATTCAAACAAAAGAGGAAAAGAAAACAATACTTTCACAAAGAGAGCCTTACTCTCAGGGTATAGTTTGTGAACTTAGTGTGTAAATTAAAAAGCAACAGGAAGTGAAATTGTGAATCATTTCAAATGGAGAAAAGAAGTAGAATTTTTCTTTCAGAACCTGATTTGGTTTCAATCCTGCTGGAAGGTAGCAGAGTGATTCCAAGTCTTGTTTAAAAGGGTTAAAATGGAAACTTACCATCTCTGAGACAAGATGTTGAGGATAAAACTTATCCATTCACTTGATAGACATCTGTGTGATATGCTAGAAATATGAAGAAATGAAAATAGGTTACCCTCAAGAATATAGAGTCTAATAGTGAGAGGCAAGTGTGTAAACATATTGGTACAATACATTTACAGAGGGAAAACTTTCAATGTTTCCACAGTATTCCCTATTCCAGTGTTTTGTAGATACCTTCTATTAAAGTTACCTCTTTTCTATTCTTAATTTTTCAAGAGATATTTAATTATAAACAAATGTGACTTTGACCAACTGCTTTTCCAGTAAGAAAATCATGCAATTTCTTCCTTTATTCTGTTAATGTGGTTAATTGTACTGATTGGTTTTCTTTCTTTTTTAAAAAATATTTATTTATTTATGCATACAAGCTAGGGTGTAGGCCAGAGGTGTGTGTGGGGTGGTGGTGGGTGGTGAGAGGATTTACCAGAGACAGAGTGGGGAGCAGAACAGGCAGATCAACTGAAATACACTGTTGAGGGGAGCAGCAGGCAAGGCAGGAGAGGTCTGCTGCACCATGTGGGAATCTCCCTGGCTGGGTATCGAACTCGTGCTACAGTGGCTGTGGATAGCTTCATTGTGCTGTGACTTAACCTGTTGTGCCACCAGGGAGGCCATTCATTGGTTTTCTGACGTTGAACTAAAATTGCACAACTACAACAAACTGAAATTTTTTTTATTTATTTATTTTTTAAGATTTGTTTTATTTATTTGTGCATACAAGAGCTGGGGCACAGGTCAGAGATGTGGGGGGTGAGAGGATTCACCAGAGATAGCATGGGGAAAAGAACAGGCGACTGACTGACATACAATGCTGAGGGGAACAGTGGGCAAGACAGGAGAAGTCTGCTGCCTCTTATGGGTTAGTTCCTGGTCGGGGATTGAATTTGTGCTGCCATGGCTGCTGATAGCTTCATAGTACTGAGACTTAATCCCTTGTGCCACCAGAAAGCACAAAATTACTTTTGTGCCCTGAAATTATTTTTAATTCTTTGTACACGTTGTTTGCTTAGCTCATATTAAGCTTTTTCGTACATGTGTTTACAAGAGAAGTTGTCCAGAAATGTTTCCTCCTAATTTCCTGTTTTGCTATCAAGGTTACGTTGGTCTCATAATATCATGTTATAATACCATAATGTCATAATATCAATGTTACTGGCCTTGTAAATTAAATTGGAATGCAGTTTCTATTTTTCCTGTTTTCTGAAAAGGTAAGAAGATCTTTATTCCTTAAATATTTGTCAGAGTTAAACAGTGAAAATATCCAGACCTGTAGTGGAAGATATTTCATTAGAAATTCAACTTATTTTAGCTGTTATACGATAGTCACAATTTCTGTTTCTTCATGTGCAAATTTCAATAGGCTGTATTTGTTTTTCATCTTACTAAGCTTACATAATACAGTTAAGACATGAAGTATCAGTTTATTAAAAATATAATTATTACCAAAATATATAGTGGATAGGGGCTCTATTTAAGTACAGTTCTATTTTTTTTGGTTACTAAGACTTTGACTTATTAAAATAAACTGCTTTTTTGGCACAATTTTCTTTTTTTTTTTTAATTTTTTTTTTTTTAAGATCCATTTTTTATTTATACATACAAGCTGGGGTACAGGCCGGAGGCGTGGGGCGGCGAGAGGGACCACCAGAGACGGAGCGGGCAGCAGAACAGGCAGATCAGAAATACACTGCTGAGGGGAGCAGCGGGCAAGGCAGGAGAGGTCTGCCACACCATGTGGGACTCTCCCCTGCCGGGCGTCGAACTCGCGTCGCCGCTGCCAACAGCTCCACAGCGCAGCGCCCAACCGCTGCGCCACCGGGGAGCCCTTTTTTGGCACAATTTTCCAAAAACATAATTGTGGTACTAAAAAGACAGAGACTATGTTTTGTTTTTGAGTTAAAATGAAAACAAGGATGCAGTGGCATACTTAGTGAACTTCACACCTGAAAATGATTTGTTTTTCATTTTTATTTTTTATTGATATCCTTTACATTATTTTGTATTCCCTATAGATTTCCCACCATCAATTCACCCTTGAACCATCACCATAGTCTCTTGTGGGCTTTTCCTCCCCTATAGAATGTCTCTTATTTATGGTTGCCTGTTAGTTTTTGTTTTTATTTTTGCTTTGTGTGTCATTTTTAAGAGCTCTTCCTCTATATTACAAAAGTAATTTCAGTAATAGCTATTACATGAAACAAATAACAATTATTATGACAAGAAAGGAAATGCATACAGTGACAGATTCATTTAATGCATTTTGCATACACAGTAAAGCAAGTAAGAAATCAGTAAAATACAAAGAAGTAAAATTTTAATACTTAAGTACATTGGTTTACTGTCATGATGAATAATCCCATTGCAGTTTCTGATGCTGAAACTTTACTTCTGAATATTTGTCAATGGCTTTGTCAAAGTGATCTTCACATATTCACAATCCATACAATCAGTATAGCCAGATTTGTTAATCCACCTTCATTCACAGTTGATTGAAAGAGACTTTTTGTTTCAATTTCAAATGTTTCTTTCACATGAAGAAATAGATATACTTACTAATAGGAGACCTTTAAAAGAAAGATAAGTATATCGGATATTTGTAAAAATCCCATTTCACAGTAAATTTCAGAAATTGCAAAGCAGTCCATGTCTTTCTTCTTTGAGTCAGTTTCAGCAACTTCAAATGTTCTTGTAGTTGAAAGTTTTCCATTAAAATACCTTCACCAGAAAATTCATCATCATTTCCATTATTAGAAATTTGTTAAAATTCCCCAAAGCTTGTAATTGTGAATTATTTGAGCTTGCTTCAGACTCAGTTCATAACTCTGTCTTCTGTGGAACTGTGTAATCCTGTGTTTAAACACTGATTCAAAAATAAACAATTATACCACGGAGATTATGAAGATGAAAAAAGAAAACTTGGCTGCTTTTTCTTGAAATAAACATATATGGCTGAGTCCACATGCAGGGGAGTCAGAATTGCTTCCACGTAGAATACAATATTTGTTAAAAAATAAGTAATATAACAACATGGTGATTTTTAACTTACATATGGATTATTAAATTTCCATAACTGCAATGCTGTTTAGAATGTAGACCAACAAAAGGTTTTTTGCCTTTCAGAAAGGAATAGAGTAGTACCATGGCTATTGCTTAGAATTGTCAGTGCATAATGACAATTAAAAACAGGCACATTTTTATTATTTTATTTTATTTCTTTTAAAGTTTCTATACACTCAGTACCCCCTTATTGCCTGTACCAGGAATGGACACTGCCCCCATCTCATCCTTGGTACACCACTGGCTGGATCAGAGAAACAGTGAAGGAAGCTGAAAAGAAACATTCATTTCCTTTTAACCAGCAGGCCAAATAGTCTTCTGGAATGAAGAGATTCCAAGTAATTATAAGAATAATGAAGTGTTTTGTTGATTTACTTTTGGAAATAGTCATTAAAAATACAAATAACATTCCCTTTTGCTCCTTCACTAGGCTTGTTTAAACGATTACAATGTGCCTCCTTTTTACTTATCTCCCATCACTGGCAGTAGAGTAACAGAGTTCACTCTGATGTAATACAGTGAATAGCCAACTGATAATCCATGATTAAAATTTTTGGTAATGGGAACAGATCTCTGAAGTATGGCTTGAGGTATTTCCTGGCCGTATCTAACACTTTCAGTGCCCTATCACAAGCTGAAGGGAGGTGAAAGCATTCTGCTGAATATGTACATGTGCCCCGGGGCCTGGAAAAGAGCTATCTGAGAAATTTAATTAAAGTCTAAATGAGTCATAATGCGAGTCTCAATAGACTGCTACAAACGTTAAGTTTCTGATTCACAGTTGGAAAAAGAAAAAAATGACTTAAGATATGGTAAAATTCCAACATCTTAAGAATGTGGTATTGCATCAATCATAGTAAATAACATAGCTGGAAAAACAACATTAAATGGTAGAGTAATCAGAGTTTAAGCTAACCAAAATGACTCCACTTACTATGTTTTCTAAGCTTCATTGACAAATTTGAAAGATCTAAATTACACTTTTCTTATTAGACGCAGAATAAATAGAAGAAATTCCCATTTGGTGCTTCCTGTTTGGTTCTGTTGATGGACTAATGTTCCCTCCTGCTGTAGCAATTGAGGATGTTTGTATTTTTGACCCCTCCACAGGGAAGCAGGAAAGAATCTGAACTCTGATGACTTGTTGTACTTCTGGCTTTGATGTGCTGTTTTGGTTGCTGTGATGGAAAGGCACTGTGCAGAAGGATAGACCTGAACTTACACTAAAAACAGAGAAAACACTGATTGAGAGTCTGAGGCTTAACATTTGTATCTCTAAGTTACTTGCATAAGAACATAAATTCTGTAGCAGCACATGATCTCAACTACCTTCAAAATCAGGCAGATAAAATATACCAAGTATTTTCTAAAAAATATGCAAAATACCAATGAGGTAAGAAGCAGATACCAATAATGGGCCTATCAATAAATATTTATACCAGTAGTATTTTGGAGGCAAGTATTGAGAATACTTTAAACTTCTGAACTCCAAATATCCTCTAATCACAATAATTTCTATTCCCTGGACATCATTTACAGGTCTTTCAGCAAGTCATTTGCCCAAGAATCTGACAAGAAAATCTATCCTCCTCTAATTCCACTTTTTCTGGAATCCCAAGATCATAAGTGACAGTTCAGAGTGAGTTATGATGTCCCCAGGCCACACTTGTGAGTTCAAAAGTTTATTCTAACTAGTCAGTAAACTCTCTTCTTCCTTCTTAGGTTCACCTTGTGATGCAAGGGAATGAGAAATGCTTGAAACATTTACTTTCATATTCTACTATGAAATAATCCCATAAAGTCATTGAATCACCTCTTTCTATACTTCAGGGTCAATAACTTACTCTTTGTGATGTAACAAAAAAACATGGTCTGTTCTGAGGAAGGCTAGCACTAAACCAGGTGGCGATACCTTTCCCTGCTCTTTCCTTTCCTTATTACCTGCACTGAAAACTCTTTAGAATTTGCCAATTTCCCTTTAAGAGTAACCCATCCATTTCCCCTGGAGGTAGGGCCTACCTAGATGTCCAGCCTATTTGAAGATCACCCAGATGATCCCCAACATCAGCCTTATGGTTAAAAGTAATGTGAAATGTCATGAAAAACCTAATTGCTTGCCTAAACATTTGCAATGTCTATGTAGGGTTATGTTTTGATGTGGACTTTCCCCTCTCTACAGACATTTTCGCTGGAATTAATTTAGGATATACATTTATTTTCTCACCTTGCTAGTATTTTTTCTGTTTCATTTTGCCCTTATTCATGATTGCCTCCATTTAGATTCTGATATATTTTACTTTTCTTTCTATAAGCCTCCACATTTTACTTTTCTTTCCATAAGTCTTCACCGTAAGATGAAAATTTGCCACTTCCAGTAAGATGGAATGAACTTGAGGGGATTACACAAAACAAAATTAGTCCAAAAAATAAAGGCAAATATTGAATGATTTCACCTATGTATGCAATATAAAGAAACACAGTGTTTTAATCAACAAAACAAATAAAAATAAGCTCATGGACACTGATAACCAAACTGATGTTACCAAAGGTGAAAAGGAGGATCGAAGTATGAGAGAAGAGGGGTGTAATGAATGGTGGAGGATGTTTTCTTTCTTTTTTTTAATTAAAAAAAATAGGCCTTCCCCTATTTCATGCCCTCTAGCTCAGCAGTAACTTTAAAGAAGCACCCAATATCTTTACATTTGACAAATGAAGAGAGAACCTGACAGTTTTCTTGGCCAAACAAAAGAGACACAAAGGATGACTGTAGTGAGTTAGGATTTGGCCACAGCAGCATCAGTGGAAAGACAACCATGGTGCCACAGCACTGGATGAAAGTCCATGGCTATGAGGAGACACAGACGGTCACACTGTTATGCTGGAGTCACTTAAATATTATCAGCAAGATCTAAAGAGGTGAACTGGCATGCAGATCACAAGGACTGCCAAAAGATTTCCTCACTCTTGGCACTAAGCAATCCCTAAGTATTTAAAACATAAAGGCTTTTCTTTCAAAGAGAGACCTGAAGGGAACCCTTATCTCAGATTTTCCTTCCTTCTTCATAGGTTTTTACTCCTCAGGCTTCCCCCCTGGTCTCCTCTGAGCTTCTCTGGTATAAGGGCTCTCTCCTGGTTGCCATTGTGATGGGCCAGGAAAATATCTCTGTTCGTGTGGTAAGTCAGACAGCAAATTAAAAGTAAGTTATTTATTTGAGAAGAATAAACTGTCAAACAGAGAGCAGTGGTCTTTACATGAAAGCAGGAGACAATTATACAGTGTGATAAACAGAATTATATAAACATCTTCACTTTGCAGGAGACCATCTGCCTCACTAAGTTGCCACACAGGGCAGTAAGCCTTTTGAGTGGTGATAAAAGGAAGAAGAAATCTGGGGATACAGGGAAGGTAGAAGACACAAATTATTTTTACAATTTCTCTAATAAAACAGTCTACAGTTTTCACAATTGTTTACAATTAGTCCTGCTCCTTGAATTGAAGAGCTAACGGGACTATGGAGACAGTATATTACAGCAGTCCTTCTCCAGCAGCACACATCACAACTTGTGGTGGACATTTTCTTTTTTTTTTTTTAAAGATTTATTTTTTATTTATACATACAAGCTGGGGTACAGGCCAGAGGCGTGGGGCGGTGAGAGGGTTCACCAGAGACGGAGCGGGTAGCAGAACAGGCAGATCAGAAATACACTGCTAAGGGGAGCAGCGGGAGAGGCAGGAGAGGTCGCGCCATGTGGGATTCTCCCCGGCCGGGCGTCGAACTCGCGTTGCCGCTGCCAACAGCTCCACAATGCAGCGCTTAACCACTGAGCCACCGGGGAGGCCCTGTGGTGGACATTTTCAAAAATATGCCTAAACTCACCTCAGACCTGCCAAAATAATGGAGTAAGGACATGTGGCTTTGCAAAATTTAGGCAGTCAGTAGGCTCACTTTTCAGGATTTTCCTTTTGCAAAAAAGCTACCACTTTCCAGTGACTTGTGTGTTCGGGGACTCTGGAGACTTTAGGATACCTCTGATCCACCAAACATGATTCTGAGGGTGGGGGAACCCGGCCTCAGCCTCTCATGTGGCTGGTCACTTCAGGAGCACTGTTGCCTGCTGTGGGTGGCCTGGCTAAACTCTGCCACTTCCAAAAACACAGAACACTGCAATGGGCATTACGTGTCCTTACTTTGTCTCCAGTTGTCTTACAAAGGAAGGGGGTTATGGGAATTCATTAGCAGTGCCTCACAGTGCAAATATGAAATAGGAAAAATCAAGAGAAACTGAAAAGCAGGCAAGAAAGCAGAAATAAGGTGCCCACACAATAGCTTGAGCCTTCATTACTCACAAGGGATGTCAGGAAGATGTGGACAGCACATACCATATGTCCTCAAAAGAATGATATACTATCCCTGCACCACTCCACCAATTGATATGGATGGGGGAGGGGAGGGAAATGATCATCTACACGCTGAAGGATATAGTCGAATTATCAATCTGTTCTTTCCCAGAGTTAACTCTAGGCTGAATGAGCTACAAACAGGTGCACAGTGGGTGAGGGTGGATCTTTGGAGTCAACTGGATTTCCCTACCATTGGTATCTAGCAAAGCAAGACTCTTTTAGTGTTTTATACATTCACCACATGCATCTTCAATCCTCAGAACAATTTTCTAAAGCCATATAACATGCCACCACCCTGTTCTTCCTGCTCTTTTATCTAATAAAGACCTGAGATTGACAGTCAATTCAAACAATCAGCATAGTAATTCCATTTCTGTGCCCATGAATAATCATTGAATTACTTACAGACAAGATATGTAGTATATTCTAGCCAAGAGAGCCTATAATCACATAGATTATTATTAGCTCATTATCAGATTTTAGTAAATCCTGTAGTTATGAGTTATAGGTCATTCCTACTTAACATTGAGTACCAAATGGAAGATTTTCTAGAAAGACCATGAACTCAACCATGAACCCCAACACAAAGCAGACCATGACATTAACTCAAAAGCAGGTTTGGCACCTACTATCTTCCATTTCCCCTTCTGTTTTTCAGCCTCAATCTGAATTCCTTTCAGAATAAATTTCAAAGATTATAAAATTAAAGGGATATATTGAGATAAATTTTAAACATTGTTTTTCTACTACAGAGGCAAATTAAAATCACTTGGAAATTTTAGGTGAAAATGTAGTGACTCCAGACACACTGAAAGGGAATCAAACTATTTATTGGGGAAGTGTGGGAGCGCAATCATCTTTAACTTTTAAGTACCAGATACGATTCTGTTGTGAAACAAGCATTATGAGCTATGGCTTTAGAAGCCACAAATTGCTTAATTTTACACAGTATGGCATAGTGTTTTGGAGTATGGGTTCTGGAGATAAATACCCTGGAATCAATTCCCTTCAGCAGCTTCATGAGCATCAGCAAATTGCTCAGTCTCTCTGTATCTCATTCATTTAACATTCAGTGAATATTTGAGTATCAGGTTCTGTTCTAGAAGAATGTCTGTGAACAAAACAGATGGTAATTCCTTCCTTGGTGACACATATTCTAGAGCAAGGATGGTGACAAAACAAGAGCATAATAAATAAGCAAAATAGGGCCTCCCTGGTGGTGCAACGGGTTGAGTCTCAGCCTATGAAGCTATCCACAACCGCTGCAGCATGAGTTCGATCCCCAGCCAAGGAGATTCCCACATGGCGGGAGGACCTCTCCTGCCTCACTCACTGCTCCCCTCAGTAGTGTGCTTCGGTCAGTCAGCCTGTTCTGCTCCCCACTCTGCCTCTGGTGAATCCTCTCACCACCCCGCACCTCTGGCCTACACCCCAATTCTTGTATGCATAAATGAATAAATCTTTAAAGTACATTAATAAGCAAAATATACATTTGAAGGTGATAAAGACATTAGCGGGGGGGAAAGGGGTTGGGGGGGCGTGAAATGAGAGAGTGTGTTGGATCTTCCACTCCTATTGAGCTGTTGTGTAAATTGAACAGATTTTATATGTAAGTTGGCTTATAACACTGCTTGGTACTGAATGTTCAGTAAGTACTTATCTATCATTCCTCATTTTTACCAACAAGGACACTGATATCCAAAGAGGCAGAGAAATCTACCCAAATAACCCTAACAAAGGAGGTAATTCAGACTCAGAATTTCCCATACCTTATCCCCCTAAACTCATTCCTATTATTCTGGTCTGGGGCAAGAAATCAGATGATAAAAAATAAGGTCAGAGCCTGTCTCTGGACATGGATTCCTGAATTTATCTGAATATGTATGTATCTGAATTTAGCTTTTACTGGTGTCATATACGAGAAACAAATATTGCTAACTGCAACTTTTATTTCGCATCCCTGACGACACAGATATGATAAAGGACTAAAGGAACTCACCTGGCCTATATTTCTAGTCAAGGACTATACTGTATTTCTAGTCCTTATGCATTTTTTTATTACAATAATTAGATGAGGGGCTCTCTATTGGTCTCTATTTACATAATGTGTAGATAAATAATTGCTAATGAAAAATATAAAGTTGTAAAACGTATTTTTATGCATTTTAATATAATTATCATTATTATTAAAATTTCCCTCAACTAAAATAGCACTATCTTGTGAATAAAGCAAATCTGAAAATGTCCCCAAATATATTTAGCCCAGAGCATTATTTTAAAGCATTTTTAGTCAGATGGAACTTAAAAAACTTACAGGAGATTAGAAATCAGGAAAGCAATATTTCCTTGAGAAAATGTATTATTGGAATAACTTATCTGAGCTAAAGCTACAAGATGTTAGAATGACTAATATTTGGTTGGGTTATAAGATAACTATGAAGACTAAAACCCATATATTAAGACCAAGCTCAAACATGTACCCATCACCCTTAGGTCTAAAAAAAAGAAAAACTGAATTCAAATTTAATTAAGAAAAGAGGAAGGAAAAACAATCAAATTAAAATTGTCATAAACCATACCAGAACCTATTTGGAAAACATTATTTGTGCTGTTAGTCCAGCCATATGATACCACAACAAAATCTTCTTTTATCCTTATTATGAAAGCGTATGGGCCGGATAGAAAAAGACAAAACAGTAAATCTTAGTTTAGTACACTTGATTAAATTGACACACAAAAAAATGGGGAAAAGGAAATCATCAAGGCAGTGGCCGAGAGCCTTGAAAACAAAGATAAGTTAAAGTTGATGCAAAGAGTAAGAAAACTGCTCTGAGCCTGTGAAGGCTTAAATTTATGTATGATTCACTTTTCTATGAATTTTATCTCTGATTCAGGATATGAGTCAGGAAGATTATTGGAAAGTGAGTTCTAAATCTCTATTGCAGTCAAGATGCTAGGCATAATAAATGACTAGATGACAGGTATGTTCATGGACCTTAAAACCATAAGAGTTAAAATCTGTACTTTATAGAAAGGAGAAACTAAATCATTTAAGCATACATAGGAATTAATGTTTCATCTAAGAGAAAAGAAAAGAAAGTCAATTGAAGGTTGAGCTTTTATTTTATTTTTTTTAAAGATTTATTCATTTATGCATACAAGCTGGAGTGTGGGCCAGAGGTGTGTGGATGGTGAGAGGATTCACCAGAGACAGAGTGGGGAGCAGAACAGGCAGATCAACTGAAATACACTGCTGAGGGGGGAGGCGGGACAGGCAGAAGAGGTCTGCTGCGCCATGTGGAAAGCTCCCTTGGCTGAGTATAGAACTCATACTGCAGTGGCTGTGGATAGCTTCATAGTGCTGTGACTTAACCCGTTGTGCTACCAGGGAGGCCCTGAGGGTTGAGCTTTTAGACTGCAAATGAAAACAAAGAGCCTATGTCTGATTCTCCTGGTGATTCACTAAATTTGTGGCTTGGATTATTTCAACTCTGCTCACAATTTATAAAGGACTTGTGTGCAAAACATTTAAAGATGCTCACATTTATTGGTGTTATGTAACCAATCATTATTCCCATCCTCTCCCCCCAAAAAATAGAAGCTTCTAATCAAATTAATCATATGCCCCATAAACCCATTTCCAAGCAATATGATAGTTTATTGCTGTTTTGGCTCTATTTCAAAATTGGGCTGAAAAAGTACAATTTGTGTTTTAGTTTCCAAGGGCAGCTATCCAAAGTGGCATAACAGTAGATACTGTCTCACAATCTTGCAAGAGAGAAGTTCAAAATCAAAGTGTTGTAGGGCTTGATCCCTCCAAAGCCTCTAGGGAGGATCCTTTGCTTCTTCCAGCTTCTAGTCGACCCAGGCATTTCTTGGTTACCTAATTACAATTTCTGCCAGTGTCTTCACATGGTCTTTTTAAAGGACAATGGTCACATTGGTTTAGTGGGCTACTTTCCTCCAGTATGAGCTCATTTCAATTAATTACATCTGCAACGGCCCCATCCTTACTAAGGTAACATTCAGAGGTACTAAGGGCTAGGATGACAACATATTTTTTCTGTTTTTCATTTTTTTACAATTCAGTCTATAATTATCTGTCTATAGGGGGGAAAAGGCTAATATAGTTAAACCAAAAAAAAATTAAGGGGATAAGTCTCTCCATTATAGGCACTAAGGATTTATAGATTGATGTTCCAATTCCCATTTCCAGAGTGAACCATACTATGGACAAGAACTGATTTCCTATTAAAGCCACATAGCTTGCTAATCAGGGTCTCCGCCTCTACCTGGATCCCTCCCACCAACACTCTCTCTTCTGCAATGCACCTTCCCCTCTTTCTATCAAATCCCTTCTATTCTGTAAGGTCCAGGATAGTCCTCCTTCAAGAAGCCTGCTACTGGCTAGCAACTTTGCCCACAGTGATGGACCTTCCTCCAAGCCTTTACAGTACTTGTGACTGAATTACTCAACTGGCTACCATCTTTCTGTCTTTTCCAAAATGTAGTTAAACACACACACACACACACACACACACACACACACACACACACACAAACCAACATATCCACATACCTTAGAGCTGTAAAAACAGAAAATGTCATCCTTTCATCTCATCCCCGTCTTCCCTGGACATCCACACATCATCTAACCCCCAGCTCAGTCATCTTTTAGGCAAAATTGAGGCTTGGCTTAACTGATCTCTAAGGTTCTTTTTGGCCTAAAATGACCAAGGTGCTAACACAGATTTTAAGAATGAGGGTTAACACACCATGGTGATTAATGTACTTTAGGATCCAACAGAACTTGATTTGAAAACTCAGTTCTTTTTTTTTCCCTCATTTTTTATTTCTGCCTTACTCTAACTACTGTTCTAGGACGTGGGGATGCAGTAGCAAATAAAACTGTCCTGGTCCTTATCCTCAGGGTGTTCATATTCTCACAGGAAATCCATATAACTAAGATCTATAACCACATGAGTAAATAATGTAGTTTCAGGTGGTGATAGCAACCAGGCAGAAAAATAAAGCAAGGCTAGAGATTAATGAGTGAAGGGTGTATGGAGGTATTTTAAATAGTGTGCTAAGTACCATTCTCTGGAAGATACTATTTGAGAGAAAAAAGAAAGGTTTGGAGAAGAAGGCAGAAGGGGCAGCATGTATAAAGGTTCAGAGGCAGGAAGGAAGAAGGTCTGCAATGTTTTTTTCACTTTATTTTAAAGAAAGTACTCTTTCTTTAAAATTGTGCTCTTCTTCATTCTTGTATATGGTGCATTTTATTCTATTATATGCATGTTCTACTATTTATTTAGTCCTCTATTGATAGATAAGTGGATGTGAATCTCTTGTGTAACAGACAAAAAGTTACAGATATGCATCTGATAGAATGGAACTGAATCTGACATAGAAACACAACTCTCTCTTTCTCCTTCTTTTCTGGCCCCACTCTTTATTTCTGCTATATTTCAGACTTTTTTTAAGCATGAGGGTTATAGCACTCAATTATATGTATGATTCCTGCCATCAGGATGCTAATACTCTGGGAGGAAAGTGAGAATACGAAAATGAATATATGCTTAAAAATGGTAGATTATTGGATTGTACCATGTGCTGCTAAAAAAAGAAAAAAAGAGGGCAGAGGAGTAGCAAAGGGCTAGATTGTGAGTGCTCTTTTAAATAGGTTAGGCAGGCCAGCCTTTGAGGAGATGGTATTTGAGCAAGTTGTGAATGATCCAAAGGGCCTGCCATATAAAGTCAGGGGAAAGCATTCCAGACAGAAGGAGTCACACATGCGAAGACCTGAGGCAGGAAAGAGCTTGTCACACCAGAGGATCAGTGAGAGGGCAGAATGGTTGGGGCACACCCAGGCAGATGGAAGGAAATTGGAGCAGAGGACAGAGGCACAGGCGGGGTATACAGAGGCCCTGTGACCATCGATGACATTTGGACTTACTCTAAGTGTAATGAGAAGCTGTGGGGAGGACCTTTGAAAAGGGGAATTACATTTTCTGATTCATGCTTTGGATAGTTTACTTTGGCTGTGTATGAAAAGTATGACGGGAAGGAGTGGAACAAGGCATATGAGTCTCACTGTAGTCCAGGCAAGGTAGCACATCTCTGTCTCTGTCTCTGCCTCTACACCTACATCCACATTTACTTCTACCTCTAGAAGGTACACTGATAGACACCTACATGTGTATTGATGCAGATAGCAATAGAGTGGATGTGATAAACACGGTGAGAACAGTGCAGATTTGGAATATATTTTGAAGACAGAACCAATAAGTGTGGGTTCCTATGAGGTGGCTGCTAGCTGGCCATTCATGGGTAACTGACCTATTTGCTCTCTGCGAATCACAACAGAGCATTTCTTGACTACCGATGGGGTATAAACCGTGTCGCGAGGCAGGCCGGGGGATGTCTAGGCTGCAGTTGACCTGATGACGTGACTATCTCCTTGGTGGTCTTGGGACAACTCTGCCTGTGAGAACATCAAATACTTTGCTGATGTAACTGTCTCCTGATGTCTGGTCACGATGTCCCCTTCCCTGTCTCTTGTAAAACTTTGTACCCCATTCCAATCCCACCCTCCAGACTTTATTCCTCATACCATTGTCACATGATCAGCTATTACTAGCCTGTGTGCTTTCAATAAATGGCACAAGAATTTCTTGCATGTAGCAGAGTCTTGCCTTGCAAACCTTCTCCATGATGCTGTGTCCCTCATGGCGTTCCTGCCACAAAGCAGCAACAAAGTTCCTGTTACAACACAAAAGGAATTGTTGCTGGACTGAATATCATTAACAAAGAAAGAAAGGAAATGAAAGATGACTGCTAGGTTTTTGTTGTGAATAATGGGTGAATAGTAGAACTGATGGGAGGAAAAGTGTGGTAGAAAAATTGAAAAGTATGGGGACAACACCAAGAAGGATATAGTTGAGTTAGAAACCTATTAGGCATCTGATGAAAATTTTCAGGAATGACTGATTATATGAAGAGAACTTCATTAGGAATTGGAACAAAAGGGATTCTTCAACCTACAGATGATTCTAATTTTACTTAATTTAGTCTTCATAAAACATTGAGATAATATTAATAGACTTAATTTACTAATGGGTATTCAAAATAAAATTCAAAGTTTTAGTAAAAGCTAATTAGATATTTTAATTACCTATTAGTTTTCTATTTTGTTCTCTTAATTTAAAAAGGTATTAATAATAAGAGCTAGTATTTATTGAGTATTTACCATACCAAGGCACTGGAGATCATAACTTACATACCTTTCATGTGAGTACACAGTGAGAAAGTAGCTGTCTACAAGCTACTTTTAAAATAACCCCACAGAAAGATGGGTATTATTGCAACCATTTTATAGAAAATATAAATTATTTATTTATATTTATATAAATTACTTCAGAACCATATAAATTACTTCAGAACATAGTAGGTCACAAAATAAAAATGTGGACTCTGGTCTCAGCTTTCTGATTAAAAAGTTCTTATTCCATTCACTATTATAGACAATTATAATATTTTGACATTAGGTCTGCATGCACAACATTTGTTGTTTTCATTTGTACTTATAAAGAAATATTTTCTGCCTGTGCAGTTCATTTCAAAATAGATGAGGGAAAGAACACATCATATTCTATGGTATCTTGCATATTCACAAGATTTAAAATCCCTTTCAAGATTTAAGGCAAAACCCAAAAAACAAGCAATCAAAAATCTTAGAAAGTTGAGTCTAATGCTTATTAGGGAACAACTTGCTTCCAACTCTTTCAATGTTTAATATAGGGTCAGGCAGCATCAGCCAAATAAATGCTGTGTGTAAACAAATTGTCTGATAGTCAACCAAGGAAATAAACCCACTCTATCATACACGGCATGTCTGTGTACTCCCCAGTGCTCATGCATCGAATCCCCAAGCCCCCATGTGGTGATATTAGGAGATGGGACCCCCCAAGAGAACTAGGTTTAAATCAGCTCATGAAGATGATATACTCATGATACTCAAGGCCTTATTACAAAAGTGAGAGAGAAATCTTGCTCTCTCCAAGCAAGATTTTTCCTCTCCAGGAGGAAAAATCATATGAGTACACAGTGAGAAAGTAATGTCTACAAACCAAGACGACGGTTCTCGATAAAAGCGGAATCTGCAAAATCTCTTGATCTTGGACTTAGCAGCTGGTAGAACTGGGAGAAATAAATATCTGACATTTAGAACACCCAGTCTATGATATTTTGTTAAAGCATCCTGAACTAAGACACACTCCATAACATAACTGACAAGGAGCTGGAGTAATAGGTGACTGAGGCCATTCAAAATTAGTCTAATGGGGGCCTCCCTGGTGGCAAAACAGGGTAAGTCGCAGCACTATGAAGCTATCCAGAGCCACTGCAGCATGATTTAGATACCCAGCCAGGAAGCTTCCCACCTGGTACGGCAGACCTCTCCTGTCTTACCTGCTACTCCTCTCAGCAGAGCATTATAGTCAATCTGCCTGTTCTGCTCCCCACTCTCTCTGGTGAATCCTCTCACCCCACCCCACCCCCCATACACACCTCTGGCTTACACCCCAGTTTGTATGCATAACTAAATAAATCTTTAAAAAAAAAAAACCAAACTAAAATTAGTCTAACGGGTCCTCTAAAATCCTTAAGACAGTTAAGGGTGTATTCTGCAATGACCATAAACTCACTGAAGTCTAAGGGTCTTTTACAGAATGACATAAAAACAAAACAAGCAAAGTGATCCTGAGTTTATTTGATTACTGTCAAATAACAGAATTAAGGAATAAATTCATTTCTTATGCTTTTCTATTATTTCTGCTAATTATCTTGAACATGACTAAATAGTTCATGTTTTTATAACCTTTCCACAATGTTCAAATGGAAACATGTATTTCCCTTTTGGAATGTTCTTGAACATGTTTCCTCTACTGTGCAACATGGGTTTTGTTTAGTTTTGTTTATTTTTGAGCAAAGTATCTGCTGAAATCCCTGTAAATGAAGACATGGGGAGGAGGCCAGATAGGCAAAAGATTTTTAATAATATATGACCTGGAGTAAAGTTAACGAATAATAAGATTCCTATTCTTGTTTAACTTTGCACTAAGAAAAAAGAATTAATAATAACTTATTAATAATAACTTCATTAAAAATGTATCCATTTGTATAAGTATACTGTATCATGCGGTTCATGTGCATGGAAATAAAGTGTATGAAGGAAAATATTTTTTTTCAGAATAAGTTTTTAGTTATTTAGATATTCTTGTGAGGTTACTGAAATCCATCACTAATGAACAGGTAGGCAGGCTACATGCAATATCTCTGCTTGCTTAGAAACTGATTTTCTGTTAAATGCTGAAGTCAACTTGTCACCAACTCCAGCAAAGCAATAATAAATCCACTCCCAGGTTCAAACAGTAAGGTTAATGAATGAGTGAACAGGTTCAGATTCTGCTTCACTTATTTAGCAAGTCAGACTCTTTGGGTCAATCACTGTGGGGGACAGGAAAATAAAGCACACAGCTGCTACCCTCAGGACTCACCTCCCCTTGGGAGAGAGATTCATCAGGAACCCAACATAAAACAGTCCTAATTGCTACACATTACCTCTCTCTCCCCCTCCTTCTCCCCTTCCTCCTTCACTTCCTCTCTCCCTCCTTCTCTCAGCAGATCTACTACCTTCTACAACCAAAGACTGTTCTATCTCTTAGGACCGTCCTCCATATTTTGTACTCGCACAGAATCACTGAAAATCGGCACTGAAATGACCTCTTTAAGTTTATTGTCTATAAACACTCATCATTTAAACTCTTAAGAAAAGACGACCACGCACTAAGAATTGTTATCATGTATAAATTACTTCACTCCAATAGCACAGATTTTACTCTGGCTTACTGCCATACTCCAAGTCTCTTATGCTGCCTGCTGGCATGAGGAACACTGCTGGAATTCATTCTTGAGCAGAACTTTTCCTGAACTGAAACTCTACACTAAAAAACAGTGAAGAAAACTTATTACCATTCATTTATTTTGGACTTAGATTTAAAGGGTGGGAGGAATGGGGGAAGGACAATAGTTCTTTGACACTAACATTAGTAAGGTAACAGAAAGCCCAAATCCCTCCATTAGACTTGATAGCCTGAGGCAGAATAGTCAGGAAAACAATTACGCAAAGTAATCTTGGGCAGGGAGGAATTGTAAAATAAATATATATCATGAAATACATTAAGACATTGCTAATATTACACAAGATCCTTCTAAATTCTAAAAATTCCCACCTTTTCACTACTGAGAATTTTTAATAATAGTGACAAAATTATATAGTCAGAAGATAAAGAAATTTGTGCTTTTGAAGATGGATTTTTTTCTTTCACTTTTGATATATATGGAAATAATATTCAAGTGTGGAAGAAAATGAGTACCATACTATTAAGAACTATTTGGGGTTCCAAAAATGTTAATATCACCAAAAAGGCATTAGTTGAAAGATTTGATTTCAACATAACTCTATTACTTCTAATTGTTCTTCCTAGTGTGACTTTGCATCCCAAAGTGCAACAACCACCTCTGAAAGTACATATTTAGTACTTTAGCACTGAATAAAGGTCTCTTTCCAGAAGGTCTGTCTTCTTTTTACTCTCTTATTATTATACATATCTTCCAAAGAAATATTTGCACTTTTTCTGACTAAGAGTTATGAAAAACTGCCAAATTAAAGAAAGGTTTAAAAAAAAGCAACTTATTAGCAGACTGGCATTTTATTAAAATTCCACAACTAAATTTCCAACTAGTGGTCCACATTATCCTTGCCTACAATCATTGCCAAAACACTAGCAATCGCAGAAAACAGCAAAATGTCCTAAGTAATTTTTTTCAGACCACATTCATTTTACTTTCTCAACTTCACAGTACAATATGGAATTATCCATTTCACCATTATTAATTAAAAGATATGCACTGTACAATCAGCTTACACCTCTTCGGTAAAGGGGGAAACATTGTGAATAGTTTCATTCATGGTTTAGAAACCCAAAGAAAGGAGAACCTCACTCACCTCCATCTCTATCTCTGCCTCTCTCTTCACACTTACAGATATACCTGCACCTGTATCTACAACTCTACTTACACAGCTATGCTTCCATCAATTTCTCTATCTTTGTGGACTAGATCCGTTCCACTTTTGTGGGCTTCTGACTCATTTATGAAAGCGGTAGCAACTTTAACACATCCTTTTGTGGCTGCTACTAGCTAAAGGATTTAGCAACCCCACAGAAAAATCCCAAATAAAGATGATTTAAGAAGTAAGCTCAGACGAATGGGGAAGTCAGATCATAGGAGGTTTTGAAGGCTATGAGGAAGCTGAATTCTATTTTGATCACAGGAACCTGTTTGGGATTTTTGGTAGGATGGGGGTGACATAATTGGATTCACAATTGGAAAATCATTTGGGTTCTTTTGGGGAGATTTGATTGCAAGGAGGAATGGAGTCCAGGAAGCCAAATAGGAAGCTACTGCAATGGTCCAGGGGAGAGTAAATGTAGGCTTGGAGTAGGGTTGTCACTGTAGAAATGATGAAAAGTGGTAAGCCTCAAGATACAATTTGGATAGGCAAATTACAGAGGAACTGTTGGTGCTTTGTTCATATCCTGTTGGCATTCACTTTCAATGCACTGTCCAGTCAGACTGCTAGGGAACTGGAAGATAAACATTCCAGCTTCCTTGCCTTTTTCTTGGAGAAAAACTCTGATGCAAATTCTTCACCAGCTCTCAAGGGTCCTAATAAGAATGATTCCTAGTTCTCATCAGTAACCCACTCATCATCACCCCCAACACTGGCTTTCTTCCTTCCTTTGCTTTCCCCAATCTGCCACCGATGCCTCTGGGAATCACCTGCTGAATCAACTACTTGCCCTTCCGTTCCTGACCAAGACCAACTTCTGGGAAAACTCTTTAAAACTTTAATTTTAGTGAATCTAAATAATTAACTAATGGGCATTATTTGATTTGTTCCATACACTTCAAGATGACAAAACTCCATTTCCACTTAAGTGTATTCTTTCCTCTACAATTTCCCTTAAACATTTCAATGTGTTGTCTGTGAATCTTGTAAAGGGTAAATTATCTGGACTACTTCCAGCAAAATTATTTTTTTGTCAAACCAGAGTAAAGTTAACTTGGAGGAAGAAAGAGAATTTCTCTATTATCTTACAAGGCACCATATATCACCATGATAGCGTTTTCTAGAATTTAGTTGTGATCTGTGATTAAGCCCTTAGTAAATTCTTGCTAAACTATTGTTAAGAATTAGAGGTTCAGACATGGTGATGGTCCTGGTCTAGCTGAGGCTGAGGGGTTTCCTGATGTGGGAAATTAAATGTTAAAGACAGTGTTTGGGGCTGAGGTGGGGCAGAAGTAGCTATGGTAGTTGTGACTGATGTCCAGCGGCTACAGGCAGGTATAGTGGAGCTGGAGGTCTGGGTTTACCATCTGGTGGTCCCTCCACTTCCGGAAGATAGTTGATTGACTGTTCAAGGCGCAGATGGCTTTGGGGAACATGGCCAGTAAGAGGGAGAGGCTGAAGATTCTGTACAAACAGCTTAAAGACCTGACCAAATATCTGGCTCTTGAATATATTGACTGCCACTGCTGGCCACTGGGAACACATCCTGCCCAAATATTTTCCATATTATAAAACTTTATATGGGAATCTATTTATTATTTAGTAAAATACAATTAGAATATGCTAATTGGCCTGCAATGTTCTTTTAAATCTTTCTAATTTGTATGGGTACTTTTCCAGGTCACTATTTTGGCTTATTTCACTGATCATGATCCCTTCTAGTTCTATCCATGTTGCTGCAAATTGCATGTGTTTGTCTTTTTTGAATGCTAAATAGTATTCCATTATGTATATGCACCACATCTTCTTGATCCAGTCATCTATTTTTGGGCATCTGGTTGTTTCCATACCTTTGCTATTGTAAACAGTGCTGCAATAAACATGCGGGTGCATGTATCCTTTGGATTAATGTTTTTGTGTCCTTTGGGTAGATTCCCAGAAGTGGTATTGCCAGGTCATATGGAAGCTCCATTTCTAGCAGTTTGAGGAAACGCCAGGTCACTACTTTGAATTCATTTTATTCTTTTTAAAAAAAGTTATATAGGATTCAATTCTTTGAACTTGTCATAATTTATCCAAACTTACTAACATTTTAATTTTTTGACACTTTTTTATTGTTTTTTTTTTTTTTTTGAGATAACATTGGTTTACAACATTACATTTGATTTAGGGGTATAGATTCACACCTCTTAAAAAGTATGTTACCACACCATGCTCACCACCAAAGCACTCTAATCTTCCACCATAGTTTATTGGGCCCCCTCCTTCCTCTACTCCCTCCCTCTGCTCCTCTTCCCTATAGCCTCAATTCTACACTGACATTTAATAAGTCTCCAATATTTTCGTTTGTTTTCTCAAAATTGCCAATTAAATAATTGAATCTTTACTATGTTCACAAGTCTTATAAATCCCTCAAAGCCCTAACTCAGCCTAAAGTCCTATGTCTCTGAAATATATAAAGAAAGGATATAAAATCTGGTGCAAAGAATTGGGTATTTGTGTCCTCATAAAATTTATATGTTGAAATCTTAACCCTCAATGTGACGGTATTAGGTGGCTGACCCTTTGGAAAATAATTAAGTCTAGAGGGTGGAATTTTCATCAGTGGAATTAGTGGCCTTGTAAAAGGAACTCCAGAGAGCTCTCTCACCCTCTTTCCATCATGTGAGCATACAGGGAGGTCTGTAGCCTGCAAATGTCAAAAGGGTTCTCACCAAACTTAACCATGCTAGCATACTTTCTATCTCTAGAATTGTGAAAACTAAATTTCTGTTGTTTATAAGCTACCCAGTCTGTGGTATTTTGCTATAGCAACCTTAACTGATTAAGACATCTAGTCTATTCTTACTTTAGATTATATACATGATTAGGACAAGTTCCCTCAACCTTTCTTCTTAGAAACTTTCTTCTTTCAACCCAACATGTCTCTGAATCTACCAGTCTTTTTTTTTCTTTTTCTTTTTTAAAGATTTATTTATTTATGCATACAAGCTGGGGTAAAGGCTAGAGGCGTGGGGCGGTGAGCGGCTTCACCAGAGACAGAGTGAGGAGCGGGACAGGAAGATCAATGGAAATACACTGCTGAGGGGAGCAGCGGGCGAGGCAGGAGAGGTCTGCTGCGCCATGTGGGAATCTCTCGGGCCAGAGGTTGAACTCACTTTGCCGCTGCTGACTGCTGCGCCACCAGGGAGGCCCAGTCTTTCTTTTTCTGTACTGCCAATTATAAAAGAATTGGTCTCACATGCTGTCTATAATTTCTTTGTTTTTCATTCATTCTTCAGCCCTATAAGCCTTTTGCCACTCAAGCTCCTTAAAACTGCTCTCACTAAAGACACCTGTGTCTATATTAGCTGCCCAATTCAGGAAATTTTCTTCCTAGTCTTCATTTCACTCGACATGGCTACATCTTTTGAACCTAAGCTCCCTGAAGTCCATCCATCCCTTGTCTTTTGAGACAACACTCTCTTCTGATTCCTCTATTTCTCAATCTTCTCTATTTGTCCCACCTCACCTATCTCTTCTATGTCAGAGTTCCACATATTCTACAAGTACTTGTCTTGGCTCTCCTTTCTTCCACTTCGACATGTCTTTCTGGTGTTCACACTCACTCTGATAGTTTCAGCATTCATCACTATGCTAATGGACTTCCAAGTATAGTTAAAGACCCCACTCTTCTCCAGCCCTAAAAATGCCTGAGTACCTTCCAATATTTCTAAGGGACCACTCCAGATTTACAACAAAACTCTCCTTGTTCATACTGAACTCATCATTTTCCCCTCCCATCATAACCTGATCCATCATAACTCTTCCTATATTCCATAACTCACTCACATTTCCACCCATTGCTGTGGTCTAAACTTAAACAAATCACTCTTCCTTCACTCCTTATCCATCATAATACCTGGTTTTTCTTTTTCTTTCTTTTTTTTTTTAAAGATTTATTTATTAATACATACAAGCTGGGGTACAGGCCAGAGGCGAGGGGCAGCGAGAGGGTCCGCCAGAGACAAAGAGGGGAGCAGAACAGGCAGATCAGAAATACACTGCTGAGGGGAGCAGCGGGCGAGGCAGGAGAGGTCTGCAGCGCCATGTGGGATTCTCCCTGGCTGGGCATCGAACTCGCATTGCGCGCTGCGAGCTCCACAGCGCAGCTCTCAACCACTGCGCCACCAGGGAGGCCCAATACCTGGTTTTTCAATCAATTCTCTCATTATTTACCAGAAATATTCTGTTCTGTCACTACCACATTTTTAAAGATACCTTTTGAAAAGATATCTGTCCTTGCCTGAATTATTACAACACTTTACAACTGATCTCTCAGACTTTTATCATCCACATCTAAAGCCATTTTCCATATGGCAATTAATTTTACTTTGACACAATCCATAACAATCCCCTGTTTAAAATCTCTCATTATCTAATACAAATTTTAAATGCATCTATATTATTACATATAAAGTTACACATTTTAATAATAATCCACATAATAATATATATAACACATAATAATACAAATTACTTACATAAATAAAAGTCCCTTGCCCACTGACTACATTTTTACTTAACCATCAGTTCCCCATTAATTGCTCCATTTATCAGCTGTTACTAAAGTTCTCTGGGATCCTGTTCTCATCTGGGTGTTTGCTTAGGCTGAAATTCTCTTTCTCTCTCCCCCTCTTCCTGCTGTAAGGCTATTTTTTTCCATTAGGACTCATCTTAAAATAATCTCCTGTGTGAATTCTTACTCAGCTCTTTTGTCAATTATTCAGAATACAGACTTTCATCCTGTGTATCCACAACCCCTGCTCATACCTCTCTTGCTGCATTTACCATCTTGTATTTGTGTCTTTATCTAGAGATATTTGTGTCTTTATCTTCACAATGTCAGAAGTCCCTGCTAAATAGAGTCTATGTCTTTCGGATCTTTGTATCCCATCACACAGCTCTGTGTCTTGCATGTAGTAAACATCAACAAATATGTTTTGAATCTGTAGTTTGGAAGGAACAAATAAATGGTCAGTCTCCAACCTGTGCCTACAATCTACCATGTTATACATGAATGTGCAGAGCAAAATGGTGACTAGAAAATTAAGGAAATACATAGATGGATGCTCTGTTTACTTTTATGTAATTAGGAACACAGTTCTAGTATTGCCATTTAATCAGCAATTTCACTGAGGCTGAACTGGGAAAACTTTCTCTCTTTACGAGAGAAGAAAGCAGTTTTTTTGAATCAGCAAAATGTCTCCAATAATGAGAAATTACATATAGGTAGATGATATATGCTAAGTGGGAAAGATACAGATTACTCTTAATCGTCTCAGAGTGAGTTTAAAAGACTTATTTCCACATTGAACACCTTGTGTTTTCTGATAACAAGTCTTTGTTTTCAAAACTTCCTCCAGAGCACAGTAAAAACTAATAAAGCATTTATTGGCTAAAGCTCTTTTATCTTTGAGTTCATTCATCAGCAAATGAAACCTCTGAACCCCAAGTCTGAACATCTGGAAATGCTGTTAAGTTAGAAATATCAGCAGTAGCAGGAAGGTATTGTTTCTTAAATCTGTCTCGCATTTAATAAATGCTTCCACAGAGGACACTTGTCTCTGAAAACCTTATGCTCTGTTTAGATTAATATACTAAAGTTCCCATGCCTGTTAAAGTTAGCCATCAGTCTGGAACCTCAATCAATGTAGCCAAAACTGCATAAAGATCTTCTGGGGTATAAAGCACTGAAGATACAAACTCCGGAAAGGGAGTTAGCAGGAAACAGGCGGTTGTCTTCTAGTTCCCTGGGTACTGTTTAAAGATTTCAAGAAATCAGAAAGAGCATGGAAGTCAAACAAACTGGATTTACATCCACACTCTTTTAACGCTTACTAGCTTTGTAACTTTATGCAAGTCATTTGACGTCCTGGGGATTTCCTAATCTTTCTACTAAGGTGAATTTTACCTGTGATGGTCTATTAATGATCAAATGAATAAATAGTATTTTATTTCCAAATCAACCTTTCACATTATTGAGACAGATGTGTACAGAAGGATATGTTTGCAAACCAAAGGAGATGGCAATATAGTCTTAGTATGAAAGAATTCACAAGGGAGAGTTCTCTCAGCTGAAGTGTTATAGAAAACCAAAGTATGAAGTATTACAAACAACTGAAGTATCAAGGTAAATATTATATGAACTTTTCATACTAAATTAATTTTTACATAAAACTAGTAAGTGGATTTGATGAAACTTGCTTTAAAACAGAGAACTGGTTGCTTTTTTTTAATCACAAAAGTCTGGTCGTTCTAAAATGGTTCTCTGAATTTGGGATTATATACACAATAAATTCCCAATATTTTTGTAAGATTATAGAACAGCAACTACAAATTCAAGATTAATGAACAGCAACTACAAAATCATGAGAACAAGGTTTAAAATATCTAGAAGAGACAAAGAAATGTTTTCCATTGTATGAAATTTCTTAACCTTAGAATTTGTGATGATACCACATATAAAAGTCATATTTATCAGATGACTTAACTGTCAAAGTTTGGTATTGTACCAAACAAATTACTATGATTCATAGTGACATTTTTAAGTTATGCAACTAATTTTCATTAATTGCTTCACATGTTTCCTTTTAATCTTATTTTAAATTATTTTGCCTTATTAAATAGAGCAATTTGTCCCATCAACTACCATTTTCTTGATTATTTAAATGACTGACACAAATTTTTCAGTTATTTAATTCAACTGAATTTGATTAATTTAATTACATTTCTTTCTCTGAAGGTTAATGGCTCGTTTTTGTAGACTCCTTTATAACTAAGCTTCACAGTGAAGGAATATAATAGATTATTTTTCTGACAAATATGTATATAGTGCATATATATTATACAGAATATAAGTTACTGTATTTATTCTCAAATATAAAAGACTATTTACTGCCAATATAAACACAATTTTGGCTTCAAAAAACTGTAAACATGAATTTTAATAAGTAATTTTTCCTCGTAATGCCTTTTTAAAGCATAGGCCTATCTCTATAGTATGGCATTTTCATTCCAGCAAGCCTCCCTTTTCCACCACCTGAAGATACTGTATGCTTAGCACAGCAACGTACAAGAGAACTAGCTGCCATGTTGAAATGCTGCACGCTGGTCAATAAATGCAGTAGCCACCAGCCTGATGTCGCTACCGACACTTGAAATTGTGGTCAGTGTAACTGATGAATTGAACTTTTAATTTTGATTAATTTTAAATAGCCATATGTGGCTAGTGGCTACTATACTGGACAGGTCTAGAATGCATGTTAAAACAGCTAGAGCAGTGAACAAGTATGATTACCATGTCCTCTTGTCCTACTTCTTTTTCATGTTACTAAGGTCTTACCCATAGCAAGATATTTATCAAGCCATGAAGCTTTCACTGCCCACTAATTCATAGATGTCTTTCTTCTCCGATCCCCTAAATATTTAACTGTTATATAATGGAATTTAGTATTTGATTACACCTTGCACAATTGTTTAATGTACTTAAGTTTTAGCATAAGACGATGCAAATACTGCTACATTTCTATTCGTTCAAAGTTTCTTGTGCTAAACACTTTACATATAGCTTATTTCATCTTCTTAATAAGCCTGAAAAGTGTGTAGTATAATCTCTATTTTACCTGTGAGGAAATAGGCTCAGAGAGATGACGTGACTTGCTGAGGTCAAAAAGCTAGTAAGTGGCTGAGCTGGAACTTGAAACCAGGTCCATGACTCTAGTCTACACAGGTGGGGACCTTATTGGAGAATGCAGGGTCATACCATTCTTTGGCCTAATATGATTATTGGAAACCATTATAGTAAATCTAAGTCTATCTGAAAAAACTACTTTGTAACAATCAGTATGTTGTAACGATTGGGAATAAAAGATTATGATTAGATTCAATTATAAGAATATGTCACTTTGGCCTCCCTGGTGGCGCAGCAGTTGAGCGCTGCGCTGTGGAGCTGCCGGCAGCTCAAGATGCGAGTTCGACGCCCAGCCAGGGAGAATCCCACATGGTGCGGCAGACCTCTCCTGCCTCGCCCACTGCTCCCCTCAGCAGTGTATTTCTGATCTACCTGTTCTGCTCCCCACTCTCTCTGGTGAACCCTCTCGCCGCCCCACGCCTCTGGCCTGTACCCCAGCTTTTATGTATAAATAAATAAATCTTAAAAAAAAAAAAAAGAATATGTCACTTATAGTGAAAGACCATTGCAAAGTTCTTCCATCATAGACTAATCACTTTCGTATGGATCAGTTGCGCCCTCTAGTGGAAATCAATGTGACTATCACAACCACCATGTATCAATAGTTTATAAAGATTCTCTGAAGATCTACCTTCCTTAGGAGTCTCTAGGAAATTTTGGAGGTATGTTTGGGTTGGTACAAGGAATAGGACTTGTGACTGACTTCATTAATTGGGGTCCAGGATGCTAGCCATCATGCTGGAAGTCCTCATTAACAAAATACTGTGGGGCCTCCCTGGTGGCCAATGGGTTAAGGCACAGCATTATGAAGGTATCCAGAGCCACTGCAATAGGAGTTCGATACCCAGCTGGGGAGGTTCCCATATGGCGCAGCAGACCTCTCCTGTCTCGCCCGCTGCTCCCCTCAGTAGTGAATTTCGGTCAGTCTGTCTGTTCTGCTCCCCACTCAAAAACTGTTAGTACCAATAACCAAGTTCACACATGCTCAGGCAATGACAGTAAAAACCACAGCATCAAGGACACCTGCCAATTTCAGAAATGTGAAAATGTACTTTTACAGTGGAAGAAACACAGAACCATGGTAATGGAGGAACTTTGCCCTTTTCTTTTCTAGAGTGTAACAAAGATTTAGTCATCATTTCAGAAAATCTCATCACCAAATACTACTAATGGTATTTGAAAGACAAGTAAAACCTACCTTTATCATTCTCCATCCAGTGATTTTATCAATGGGTATAATTTTTCTAACTACTTTGTCATTTTTTTATAGTGTAAGTATGTTAATGCCTTTACATATTAAAGCAAACACTTATAAAATATTTCTCTCTATTAATCATTATGTTGGTGTTTTTCTATTTAAATGTTATATTATGAATTTCATTTCGAGAAAGTAAAAACTGTCTCAGAAAATATCTGTTATACAGCATGGTACTGGAACAAAAACTGACAGAAAGACCAATGGAACCGAATAGAATACCTAGAATTAAAGCCACATATCTATGAACAACTAATCTTTGACAAAGGAGCAAAGAAAATGCAGTGGAACAAGGACAGTCTATTCAATAAATGGTGCTGGGAAAACTGGACAGCCACATGCAAAAAAATGAAGCTAGACTACTACCTCACACCCTGCACAAAAGTCAA